>OZ010670.1:41023241-41048241 GCA_963932185.1 Troglohyphantes excavatus | reverse complement strand
ATGCATTTTGAATTGAATGGTAAACAACTTTTACGATTTGGCGTACTAAATAAAAGTATAAAAAATAAACGATCAAAGTGAAATCTAAAAAAGAAATACGAATAAATATAAAAATGCCTTAAAAGTTAATTCGTGTA
The DNA here is from genome assembly GCA_963932185.1 of Troglohyphantes excavatus. Taxonomy (NCBI): domain Eukaryota; kingdom Metazoa; phylum Arthropoda; class Arachnida; order Araneae; family Linyphiidae; genus Troglohyphantes; species Troglohyphantes excavatus. The sequence continues at coordinate 41,048,104 of OZ010670.1, read as the reverse complement.
TTTTTCCATTATTTTTATACATTCATTTTAAAATCTTCTCTAATCTCCATATAAATGGATAGTTTTTTTAAATTAAGTATTTTCAAAGGATGAGTAAGAAAAGTTTTTTTAAATAAGTAGAAAAATAACAGTATTCAAGAAACTTGTTTACTAAAAGTACTAAGGATAATAATATGTTTTAAATCTCGTTATTATCAAAATGTTTAGGAAAAAATATAAAATAAATATTTTTATCGAATTTGTCTAGATACGTTTGGAAAATCTGAATAAATATTGTACGTGTGTCGGTTGGTTTTGCATTGTAGTTAAAAATCAAGTGAGATGTTAATTTGCATAATCTCTTCAGTTAGAATGGGTAACTGGATATTTTCGTTTATTTTGTTAATTTTATTAGATGTATTCAGATTTTCTTGTTAAAAATAATTCAATTTAACGTTTTATATGATAATAAAAAGGCCGCCCCCTTTTGAAAACATTCCTCCCCTCTTTCACTTTTCAGTCAAGCACAAGCGTCCTTGCTTCCTTATCTGTCTTTAAAAAAGGCATAATTTTTTTTTTGTAAATTGGAATTAAATAAATTGCGACAGTAGAAAAACAAACTGTTTTAACTGCGCGTGTTGTGCAATCGCGATGATTCCGGGGTAATTTCCACGGAGCCATTCCACGAATCCTATTGGTTGCCTGTGCTCGCATATGAAATCCTAAGTTTTTTTCAGTGTGTTTTTTTAATGATAAGATGGTTTGGGGCGAGGTTACAAGATGAGGCATTTTATTAAAAAAATTTGGATTAAAGTGGCCTTTTCATCAGTTTTGTAAGGGGTCTCATTAGGACAACTTACAGATTTAGTTTTTAGGGGAAAAATTAATTTATAAATGTCAATTTTTTTATTTTAAGTAGTATCTTCATAAAGAAACATTAATTGTGTACGGGTCTTTCTTTCGAGATAGGCCCCGAACTGTCAACAATAGCCCAATATGCTGCTTTAGCGCAATGTCAACCAATAATTCGGAACTTTTCTTTGTTTGGTCATGGGCCCGATGAGTAAACGGGTGGGCACACCCACCCCAAATTTTTTTTTTAAAAGGCCCTTTAAAAACAAGAAGTGCCTTTTCAAAAACGGGGTGCCCTTTTACTGCCACCAGCGCCCTGCCCCTTTTTATTTCTAGAGTGAACACTGCTTTACTTATAATTATTTAAATCTCTTTATTCCAATAGTAACGCCTTCCATGGTAAAACTAATTCTAACGTTGAAAAACAGAATGGTCATTGATTGGCTGTATCACATTTAGCATAATAAAATAATATTTTTTGCTCAACTACTTCGCTTATATTTTAAACAAGAGATTTGTTTGACAATGTGTGACCACCCAGTATTTCTGCATTCAGAAGCACTCCATTCCAAATGGTACGCTCAATTAACTGGCCTACTCGGAGGTCCTTCTACATTGGGTCATTGGGAAGAGTCCCTTTTAAGCCGTAGTAAAATGGCCACAGAAAAGGGCTGTGGATCTTCGCCCAGAGTAATCCCCGTTTCGAGGTCTGTCGTCTGCCCGAAGCTTTATATGGCCTTTATTGTTTGCTATGTCTCTAGGATGCTTAGTGAAAGGGTATTTCGATAGTGTAATGTTGGGCTGTAGAAATAGGGATTGGTGTATTCGTAAATGAAGGAAATGAAATAGACTGGGGTATGAAATGTGCTCGTATTAACCCTCTAGTGCATGATTTTTTTATAATTAAATAAAAAAAATTTTGTTTTATTTTTGCCTCTAGACCGCTGATAAAATATACAAAAAAAATCCTAAGTGCGACCTGACAAACTTAAAATAGTTGTTTAAAAGATGGTTTTTCATATTATTGGATGCCGATTACTTACATGGAAACTGAGTTATTACAACTCAATTACCTTTAAAACCTCCCATTCTTTTGGCACACCTTTCAAACAAGTCTTCTGCTCACAACTTTTTCACGTGGCCCTGGTAGTACACCGGATAAGGAACTGAACTGCAGGGTCTTAGAATATGTGTTCGAAAAACTACCCCCATTCTCCAATCCACGTGGTTTGTATTCTCCAATCACAAATTCCACCTGCACCCGCATCAGCTCTGTCTGTAACAGCTCGTAACTATTTAGTTGCACGCAGTCGTCAGTAAACACAAATTGTATATGATCATGGAGCAACTTTTTAATTGCACAATATACCTTTTTGTTCGCTACTGCCCTAACAACTTTAGCAAATATTTGGTAATTCGGTGATTTGTGATTTTGTATGGAATGGGGTATTATGATATTGGCGATTTTTCACCTTCATTTTGGCGATTGCGAAATCGGATACCTGGCATCCTTGAGTTGGGTGCAACCTTCGAGCATAAATGGACTGTAGTAGAGCGAATATGACGTCATTATCGTGAAACCAATATCTCAGACCGAATGGCCTCAGACACGTGACTTCTTTTCAAAGTTATGAATTAAAAATACTCGGGATTGGCTGATGAATTGGGAAATGTGTAACAGTGAATATCTATGAATGGAATGACGTAATTAACCACGTGTCTGAAGCCATACATGTTGGCCTCACTTTGATGTTTGCGAGATTATAAAATTATGTTTTCCCTACTACGAAGGATCCATGTTCGAAGGGTGCAACTAAATAATCGCTCGCAGTAGGGGTGTGATTATTTTTTAGTTGATCAATTAATTAAAAGTTGTACATGCGATTTCTGCTAGCAATTGAAATTTTGTTTCGTAGAATTTGTTTAATAATATTTATTACGACATATGCATAAATAACACATATATTAAATCCCTTTCAGTACTGGTAAATATAATGAGAAATATTACTCACACATCACTTACAGAAACGTTACTTTGTCAATACATATTGAAACAAAACTAAGACGGCTCATATCTTTTATCATAACTGATATTTACCAGAATTAATTTTCACTTAAAATTCAGTAACTTCCATACACAACCTAAACCAGACTATAATTAGCATCACAAATTCACCCCCAATATATATTCACTATTTCCCCATTCACAGATACGTTGACCGCCAATATTGTGCCATCAGGAGCAGTTCTTGTCAGTCTTTAGAATAGTAATCAAGTGATCACCGAGGGCATAATGGAAGTGATCCTCCTCGTCAATTCCGGGACACTGATTGGTCTGAAGACCATTCAGCGGAGCAGAGTTTGGGGACCCACTGCCTAATGAGTTTGCTACCGGAGCCGTGATTGGTCGTAATGGAGGGGAGCTTCAATCAAATGGAAGCGCAGGTGCAGTTTATAGACGTAACCGGTGAGTGGAATTTGGTGGAGGGTAATGGTTGAAATGGGAGTAAAACCGTAAAATAATAACATAAAGTTAAATTTAAATGAAGAATGACAATATTTATTTGTAGTTGGAGGAATTGGTAAATAACATAGTTTATATTATTTTTTATTTTATTTTTATGATTTTAAACTAAATGTTATAAATAGATTAGAGTTAGATATCAGTGCAAACCATAAAGTAATGATATAAATAGAGGAATAAAAATGTTGATTTCCGTGTGTCCATCATTGAAACCACGTGATATATGGAAATGCCAATTCACTCATGCGCCAATATTACTTGGCAGGCCTTGGCGACTTTCAGAACTAAGCGAGATCGAAATATTGTAATATAGTTTTGTGTTTAATTTTGTATTTAAATATCGTTTTTTTTTTAACGAGTGGCACAATTTAAGGGAGTTTAACAGATATATTAAGGAGATTTTTCTTACTTTGTAGTTTTGAAATAATTGCATTACGTTTTTATGTAAAAAAATTACCATAAGCGAAGTTCTTTCAATTGTTATTTTGTACACTTCAATAAGAAAATATGAACAATAAAACCTGAGAAATATAAAGAGTTTTGCTTCTTCGAGTATTGAACACAAATAAAATATTTTCGTTTCGTTACGGAAGAGGAAATATATTAACGCATATTGTTTGAAAATAAGTAAATACGTACATATATGTTAAAAAGTTGAATACGGACAGAACTCCTTAGCACTAAAAAAGAAGAAAGTGCGCCAAATTTGAAACTCCTGCAGATGTCTGAACGCCAAATGTGGCAGCGGTATAACTACGTGATGTGGGTTTTTCTTTTCAATGTGGACACCGCGGCCTTACGAGAGTCTGATATTGAAGGCGCTCTCTATCTAATATTACAATTCTCTGGTGCAAACACTTGAGAAAATATTTTTCTTTACTTCTACAAAAACGAAATTATTCTTTCTTACATCAGTCACCTGAGCAAGTAGTTGTTAAACGTTATACCAGTGAATGAATTTACAAGTGGGGTTGTAGCTCAGTGGTAGAAAATTCGTTTTGCATGTGAAAAGCCCTGGATCCGATCTCCAGCTCATACAAATACTTTTATATTATTTTCACTTTTTTTAAAAAAAAAACACGTTTTTATTTAACTTTGTTGTATCGTCGACTCTAAAAAATCAGTTTTAATCCCTTTTCAAATAACGTATCGACTTGAAACTTGGCATACTTATATAGTTCTAATCAATTTAGTTAAAATTTACTAAATTGATTAGGTGACCTGAATATGGGTTATATTTTGTAAGATGTCATCGGTGTTAGCTTAAAAGATAGTCTCCAATTTGTATAGATGCCAAATGAAATACCCCAATATGAGAAGTCACAACGCTAATAATTAAACAAATTATGCTGAGTTTAATACGCTAGAAATTCTGAATATTTTCTCAAATAAACGAAATATCTTAAAAAAAAACTAAACTGAGACAATTTCTCATCGCATAAGATTATTCATAAAGTGAACACCTGTAAGCAAACACAATACATTATGTTTAATAAATTAACTTATTATTGAATAATAACACTTCGACAAATAATCACAAACACATTTCAAACCCAAAATATTTTATTGGAAGAGATATTGGACATTTGATGCAATACAAATATTCAACGGCCACTCTACTTGGACCTACTGCCGAAAATGCGCTTCGATACAAAACGTTTGAAACGCTTCCATTGTCCATCTGTTTTCCATTTCCCAATCAAATTGAAGCTCTCCTTTCTGGCTTCCATGAATAATTCTGCTTCAGTGGCGCTTTTGGCCTCAGTTTTTGGCGGAGTTTCATCGAGTCGACGGCGGTTTGCGATGATCCACCAGTCAACGAACTCCGAGACCTCGTTCGGTCTCTCAGCCAGCATCCGGGAATAGGTCATGGATGCGAATCCCTTGGCCACTCCGGCCTCTCCATGAGCGATGACTTCAAGCTCAGAGTCTGTCTCCTCTTGAATAGTTGGAAGAGGAGAACCGTGTCTACGTTCAGTCATGACGGACACACCACGAGTTGGAAACTCCATTTGTCTTATGAGTTTCAACTCGAAATATCAAATTCACGATTATTTATCAATATCACAATCGCAAGTTTAAGAACACTTTTTTTACGTCGTATTCTCACAAATTTATCAATTTATATGAATAATACGTCTGCATTAACAGAAGTTTTTTACAATTCATTGTTGAAACATTATTAGACCAAAACCTCTGTTGAACTTTATCTATCAGACATAGCTACTCTGTTTAAAGACAATGTTTCAACAATGTCATTACAACAAAAACATTGGTTTTTTCTATTGATATTTTATGTTTAAGTTACAATTAAAATAATGTATTTTTTTTTAATATTTATTATACTTAAACTGAAAATAATCTTTTCTAAAAAAAAAAAATCCAACTTTTAGAAAAATGCACTAAAAATTAAAAATTGTTTTTAATTTTAGAAACATGTTGAAAAAATTGAATTATTTGAATATCAATTTTATACTTATTTCAACATTTTGGAATCGTTACCAAAATTTAGGTATATTTTGGGTAAATTGGCACCTACTCCAAAAATTTGCAATAAATATAAAATTGATATTAATTATAAATTTTTTCAACTTGTTCGTAAAATTAAAAATTATATTTAGTTTTTATCACAATTTTCTTAAAATCTGTTTTCCTTTTTTAAAAAAGATTTTATTTTCCTCTTTAGTTTCTTATTTAGCAAGGGGCTTCTCCCCTACCTCCCTCCTGCTATTATTCATCAGGATTATCAATTTGTTACTCACTTTTGCCCACACTACAGATAATATATTATATTTTGAGAATATCCGCTTTAATTAACTTCTGAAGAAACAAAACTTTCTTTACTTGCCTCATATTACGTTATACAGGTTTTTTTTATAATAAAATGCTCATTTTCTAACACGCAAGCCATTTCAGAATACAAGGCTTGAAAATCACCTTTTATTTCTAATTAATTATATATTACAGGATACACTGTAAATAAATGTGCTTAAAAATTAGTACATAGTCGTACTCGTTTTTCTTTGAGTACAATTGCATCGTGAATGAGCGATGACGTACTTAAATTTCAGCAACTGTACTTTCGCAAAAATGAACAGCATGGTCTAATATCGCTAATCCCAGATTCTGTTCAAGCCATCTTAACAAAGCGACCTGACAACCTTAAAATAGGTGTTTAGAATATAGTTTTCCACATAATTTGATGTCGTAAATGGAATTATTAATAAATGGATTGGTTATTACGACTCCTTTATTAAGCCACGCCCTTTTAACATTACTTCTGTTTATAACTTTTTTCATTTCGCTCTGGTTACAGCTTTAGTAGTACAATGCATAAGTCCCTGGATTTCGATGCGGGCGACATCAAATTGACGGATTGGGTTTGATCCCTGGTTGTAATTGTTGAAATTTGGTAAAATCCGGGAAATTGTTACCATGGCACTTAAAATTTAAAATTTTAAGTTAAGTTATTTATCATATACCATTTTTTTCAAAAAGATATGAACTTTTTGAATCTTAACATAATTTTTTTAATTAACACAATGACTTTTATAAAATCAAAGTCAAAGTCACTTCTTTCTGTATGTCTTTGCATTGCTGAACATCTACATTTTGCTTCATACTATAACTTGACTAAAATCTCTTATCAAAATAAAATAAATAGGTTAAATTTCATACTTTATTCATGTAGTTAAGCTTTCTATTAATTTTTTTGTAAATACTATTCTTTAACCTTAAAATCAATATCTTAATAAGTCGAACCATAAACGTCCTTCCGTTACCAAAATACTATATTTCAACCACCTCACTAAGAAACCATTGGGTCTACAACTTAATGATTTTTGTACAAAGCAGACTTATGACATTTATTAATTAGAAGCCGTTGAAATTTTATTTTGCTTTTAATTTAGATGTTTTTTAATGGACGGACATAAAAACTTGGTAACGGAAGGACATCAATGTGGTAACGGAAGGACATTTTTGCATGAACTGATTTTGACTGAGCTTTCCACAATTAAAGATGCAATACTTATTATTTAAAACCAATTTCAAAATATATTATTGAGTATTATGAGTACTCTAGTTTTAGTTTCTTTCTAAAAGAAAGAAAGATATTTTAAGAAAACGTACAATCAAATATAAAAGATGCATACCAGATGCATGGGTCAAACAATGCATTAGCAGTTGGAGACTTTTAGTTAGTTGAATGACAAGGATAACAAATAATTATGTTGGGCTGATATATTTTTAATTTTATATGAATTTTAATTTTATATTTTCTGCAAAATAAAATAACTGCTGGAATTGACTCAAATAAAATAACCAGAAATTGGATATAAATCAGAAATTTTAACAAATTGCTCTAGAAACAGAATAATTTTTTTTGCCGAATTAAATTTGAAAATGTCAAATTATCTGAATAAGCAGCATTTAACACTTATTATTCTATTTCAAAATATTATCCCTCTATTTAAAAAAAAAAGTCAGCCCTAGGGGGAAAAAGTAAGTCCAAGGGGAAATTTTCAGTTCTTTCAATGTTATTCAGATCGTATCTCAAAATGTAAAAGTCCTAAAATTACGAAATTAAGAGAATTTGTTAAGAAATGTTTGATAAATAAGAAGAATATATTTTTGTTTCAATACTGTTATTAGTTTATAAGTTATTAAATATTAAATTCGTCGTTGATAAAATTTCGCTAACAAGTGTCACTTTGTCCGTCGAGTTTCTGAAACACTATTAAGAGGAGACATCCAATTTTTTTAGGGAGAGTAGAAATATATTTGAACTGGAAATCTAAGTAAGCATTTTTTTAAATTCTAATTAGTTCTGGATTTATAATTTTTTTAAACATTTAAACACGCTCCACTTTTTGAAGTTTTTTCACCCTCATTTTTTAAACGTGATTTCTAAATTGCTATAAGTCACTTAAAATGACATATTTTCTTATTCAAAAAAATATATTAATGTTTGTTTAAACTTCTTCTTTCCGATGTTATAACGATTATATTTCTATCTTTACAATTAAATTAAATATGGTTAATTAATATAGGTATAAAAATAGCGAAGAAGGTAAAAAATGTCGGATATTTCGAGCAAATTTTAATTTGCGACTTTTTGTCTCATTGTTCCGCTTGCATCTCAAAAAATAAATGTCCTAATATTATGAAATTATGCCAATTTATTAAGAAATGTTTGGGAAATAAGGTGAATATATTTGTTTTTCAATACGATCAGTATATTAGACGTTATTTTATGTTAAAGTCAGAATTTAAAAAAATTTCGAAAACAATTCATACATTTTTGTATACTTGTCTTCCAATTTTCAAAAAAAAAAATTAGGGATATAGATTAAACTATTCGCTACAAATGATCCAGAGCGTTTATGAAATTTCGATTCTGTTTTGTAGTTATAAATTTTTAAGTAATTAACGAAATGTCTGAAATAATCGTCAATTTTACGCGTAGCTTCACAAGGGATAAATTAAAATTGCTCTAAGTAGTTCAAAAATATACTTTTTTCCCGTTAAAAAAATATAGTTATGTTCGTAAAATCCCTCTTTCTTGAATGGTATGAATACCGAAATTCTATCTTAAAAAATAAATTAGATGTAACTATTTATGTGAATTACTATAAATAATATTAAAAGATACTTCGGAACAAAAGGCCAACATTGGCAAAATTTCAACATATATGTAAATCCAGTTTCCCGTAACTTAATACATATTTTAACGGCAAATTATTATTATCGCCAATTATTAATTATCTTACTTTATATAAATAAAAGTTGGCGATTAGGCTTATTATGTTTGGCGCGTTTATGCTGTTGTTTGTTTACACATGTTTCTCTTTTCAATGAGCACAATTGCGTTGAAGCAATTCTACAGTTGAGTTTTTCCAGTCATCAGGCCCACCACAACGGCGGGGGGGAAGCATGCCACCCCCCCCCCCCCCCCCACCCTCTGTAAACTTAAAGTAGGGAATTTCAAGTTTTAAAATTCCCTGAGTTGGGAAAATTTATGCCTCAGGAAAATAAATATTATTAGCAAATGAAAGCGACAGAAGACTAGAAATTGCCCAAATTGTACGTATTAAGATGAAACTTAAATTAGACCTCAAAACGCAACACTGCATTGGAACATGCGTGCGACAAATCAATACTTTCGAGAGAACTGTTTAATATTACCTATAAAAAAGCTGACAAATGTCTATAAGTTGGAACTGGGAATTTTTTTAGCACTGTTGCGTTGTGAATTTCGAATCGTTAAGTGTGGTCTGGTTAATTAACGTCGCACTAGAATTGCACATTGAACTACTGGCGTTGGTTCGAGCAAAGCGTCCTTGATTGGTTATTGGTACGTATTTACTTATTACATCAAGAACGCTTAGGTTCGAGGCCTTTCTCGAAAAAAAGACCCGGGAACGATGCATCATATTTTTAACAATATCAGATAACGAGGACAACACTTGAGCTGGTACCCGACGCCATTAAGTTGGGAATTTTGAATCGTTCACGTTCAAAATTTCGGATCGTTAAGTTGGGAAATTTCTTGTCTCAACATCCCCCAAAAAAATTTGTGTAACGGCACTGCCAGTAATATAATTATATAACTGAAAAAAATATTGTTGTTAGGGCACATTGTCATTGTCTACAGTGTATGAAGACGGTACTGGTTTGCGAAGCAAACTAAAGAGGATTGCGTAGCAATCCTCCGGGGGTTGGCGAGCGTCAGCGGAGCAAGGGGCGGAGCTCCCTAATTGAGTAAATTGTTGTAAAATAATCAAGTTTTGCAACTTTGGAATTTTTGTCCTTCCGTTACCTTAAAAAAATAATATTTTTCGGCCCAATAAAATAATTTTAAAAAACTTCCCTGCAATTTATAATAATTGAACTCTTTTTTAAGTGTTATAATTTGTTTAGATTTGTTTTCTTTTACGGTTTAGCTGAACTTTTAATAAAAAGGTGTAAGGGTGGTATACCACCTCCAAAAAACGTCCTTCCGTTACCATTACTAAAGTTTTAATTTAAAAAAAATTTATAAAGTGTTAAATTCTAGATTTTGCATTTTCAATAAAATGCAGTAAAGTGTATAAAAATCTACCTTTCAGTTATTTGAAATAATATATATTTTTAAAATTATTACCATAAGTTGTTGTACAAACTGGCCTACCGTTACCGGAATTCACCATTTATTGAAAGTGATTTATGAAGGCAGATTATGTATGCCAGTAACTACTTATGCATTCGGAGCCATGATAAGCATCGAATGTAATAAAAAATGAGTACATTTTACTTATTTTTGAGTACCCATTTTTAACAGAGTAACTTTAATCAAGATACCGATTGTGCATCTCCAGTACGACGTTAATTTAACCAATAAGCTATTAGGAAAAACAAAAGTGGTTTTTTTTCAAAACTGTCATACAATTACGAATTAAAAATATGACAACCGCCGCTTTTAAATACGTAGAAAAAAGTTATGTTTCATTATTTAGACATGAATTGTCAGTTTATTCATTTTAATGAACATAAATATTTTGATCATCAGATAATTTAGTCTTTGAATGCACTAATCTCAGAAAATATTTATCCAATTTTGACAAAACTTGGTAAAATTGTAACTATTACTCGGAAAAAAAGTTTTAACATTAATTTGTTTTTAACATTCAATTATAAGAAGATTTATAACTAAATAATTTTCTATATGCATTTTCCAAATTGATGTTTTACTCAAATTTCATTTGTGCTATTCTCAACATCTGTTGGAACGATCATAATAAAACTTGATAATTTTTTAAAAAAATTCCCATTAAAAAAATGCATTGATATGTTAAAAAGGAGAAAATTGGAGACTATCTTTTAAGCTGGCACCGATAATACCTTGAAAATATACTCTTGTTTAAATTACCTAACTAATTTCTTTACATATGTATTTTATATATCCGCCATCAAAATAACTACATAATATAGCTAGTATCTGAAATCAGTTATATCGTATTATAAGGGTCCCATCTTTAAAACAAATTTAAATTATTATTTTTTTATGAGAAAATTTAGTAATTTGCCTCCATTTAAAAATTTACTAAATTGATTGAGTTACAAGAATAAAAGTGGTTATATTTTCAAGGTATTATCGGTGCCAGCTTAAAAGATAGTCTCCAATTTTCTCCTTTTCATATTATATAGATGCAATTTATGAAATACATCAATATGATGAGTCGCAACGCTGATAATTAAATAAATGACGCTGAAATAAAAACGCTAAAAAATCGAAATTAACTCTCAAATAACAAAAAAAAACATTTAATAAAGCATTTAAAAAATGCTAATCGCAAACAATTTCTCATCTCGTAAGATTATTTATAAAGGGAACATCTTTAATTCGAACACAATATATAATTCTTAATAAATAAACTAATTAACGAATTACACTTGGACAAATGAACACAAACACATTTCAAACCCAAAATATTTTATTGTAAGAGATATTGGACATTTGATGCAGTACAAATATTTAACGGCCACTCTACTTGGACCTACTGCCGAAAATGCGCTTCGATACAAAACGTTTGAAACGCTTCCATTGTCCATCTCTTTTCCACTTTCCAATAAAATTGAAGCTCTCCTTTCTGGCTTCCATGGGTATTTCTGTTTGAGCGGCACTTTTGGCCTCAGTTTTTGGCGGAGTTGCATCGAGTCGACGGCGGTTTGCGTTGATCCACCAGTCAACGAACTCCGAGACCTCGTTCGGTCTCTCAGCCAGCATCCGGGAATAGGTCATGGATGCGAATCCCTTGGCCACTCCGGCCTCTCCATGAGCAATGACTTCAAGCTCAGAGTCTGTCTCCTCTTGAATAGTTGGAAGAGGAGAACCGTGTCAAAGTTCAATCATAACGGACACACCACGAGTTGTAAACTCCATTTGTCTTATGAGTTTCAACTCAAAATATCAATATCACAATTCTTTATCAATATCAGAATCGCAAATTTAAGAACACTTTTTATCGTCGTATTCTCACAAATTTATCAATTTGTCTGAATGAAACCTCCGTGTTAATAGTTATTTGTTTTACCTTTAATTGTTTAAATATTGTTAAAAATAATTAAATTAAAACTTGAAGAAAAGCTTTGTTAAAAATTATGTATTATTTATAGATACTCTGTTTCCAGACAATGCTTTAACAATGTCATTACTCCAAGAAACATTATTTTCTCTCTATTGATATTTTATATTTAAGTTAGAATTTAAATTTTGTACTTTTTCAAAAATTATTTTTAAAAAAATTACAGGAAAGACCGTTGTTGGATGGTTGCTAAACTCAAATATCAATTATTCGATTTTGATTAGAACTGATAAAATTATAGTTTTCACTAGCAATTAGTTTTTAACGTCTAATTTTTTAACACGTTCAATGCGGTACTGAGTCGATTGGCCCCGTGCCATACTTGCACATAGTTAAAAAAACGTGTTACCAAAACGTGCATTGGTGACCAGGACTGCAGATCAATGCATATTCGAACATACAGTTGTGACACCACATCGAATCAACCACAACAACTTCAACCACTGCCCACTTGATAACACTTCACGGGCATCTCAATCATTCGTTCCTCCGTCCGAGTCACTGATAAGGGGTGTACTGTGGAGGTCACTTTGTATACCCGATACTCCTTTTTGGGCTTGAGTTATCACTTTAGCCAGACAAGTAGAGTATCGGTGTATTATGCAGATGGTCCTCGGTTCGAACCGAGGGACAGCCAAATGGCGCTACACGTTTCTCATCAACGTTTACTTGTTCGTTTTCTCGCCAAACACTCAATTGCATTTGTCTGTGGTATTATTAAAATTAGCACGGCCCTTGATGTTGGTAGTTCTGTATTTGACGACGCGTATGACAAACGTAGCGGCATATGGTATAAACGTATAACAAACGGAGTAGCATATGAAATAAACGTATAACAAACGTAGTCGCTTATGGGATGAACGTATAACAAACGTAGTCGCATATGGGATGAACTTGTAACAAACGTAGTGGCATATGGTATGAACTTGTAACAAACGTAGTGGCATATGGTATGAACGTATAACAAACGTAGTGTCATATGGTATGAACGTATAACAAACGTAGTAGCATATGGAATGAACGTATAACAAACGTAGTGTCATATGGTATGAACGTATAACAAACGTAGTAGCATATGGAATGAACGTATAACAAACGTAGTGGCATATGGAATGAACGTATAACAAACGTAGTGGCATATGGAATGAACGTATAACAAGCATAGTAGCATATGGTATGAACGTATAACAAACGTAGTGGCATATAGTATAAACGTATAACAAACGTAATAGCATAAGGTATGAACGTATAACAAACGTAGTAGCATATGGTATGAACGTATAACAAACTTAGTGGCATATGGTATGAACGTATAGCAAACGTAGTGGCATATGGTATGAACGTATAACAAACGTAGTAGCATATGGAATGAACGTATAACAAACGTAGTAGCATATGGTATGAACGTATAACAAACTTAGTGGCATATGGTATGAACGTATAACAAACGTAGTGGCATATGGTATGAACGTATAACAAACGTAGTAGCATATGGAATGAACGTATAACAAACGTAGTAGCATATGGAATGAACGTATAACAAACGTAGTGGCATATGGAATGAACGTATAACAAACGTAGTGTCATATGGTATGAACGTATAACAAACGTAGTAGCATATGGAATGAACGTATAACAAACGTAGTGTCATATGGTATGAACGTATAACAAACGTAGTAGCATATGGAATGAACGTATAACAAACGTAGTGGCATATGGAATGAACGTATAACAAACGTAGTGGCATATGGAATGAACGTATAACAAGCATAGTAGCATATGGTATGAACGTATAACAAACGTAGTGGCATATAGTATAAACGTATAACAAACGTAGTAGCATATGGTATGAACGTATAACAAACTTAGTGGCATATGGTATGAACGTATAGCAAACGTAGTGGCATATGGTATGAACGTATAACAAACGTAGCATATGGTATAAACGTATAACAAACGTAATAGCAAATGGTATGAATTGTAAATTCGGAAATATCTGTATTTTGTGTCTTGTCTTCCATATATAAACATACGAACCTAATTTTAAAAATAATACATATGCTTAGATATCAAAGACAAGAACCAAATACAGATATTTCCGAATTTATATTTCATTCCATATGCCGCTACGTTTGTTACACGCGTCGTCAAACACAGAACCACCAACAACAAGAGATGTGTTCACTCTTCTAGGGCGATATTATTATTCAATGCTTCCCTGGATCTCGAAGAAAAATGCATAGAAAATACAGGCGGAAGAATCGCGGAAATCATGAATGGAAAAACAAACTCAGAGACGCGAATCTGGATTTGGGGAAAGAGTTTTGCTTTTGAAAGAATCCATTGTCGTCGAGAGTAACGGTTATCCCGAGCTAGACAACATTTTCTGGGTGTATTCATGTCCTGATATTCTTGGAAGCAGGAGTTTTAACAACAAAGGAATACAACTTCAAGGGTATTCCGCTGGGTTTTCAAAGAAACTCCACGCAATCAATTTTCGAAAATGTTTGTACCGAGGTTTGTAAATGGTATAGTGCAGGGGTCGGCAACCTATTGAAACGGAAGAGCCAAAAGTTGCAATTTACAAAATTTCCCAATTTTTAAAGAGCCACTAAAATTTTTCGTTTCAATATTATAGTATTTGCTTATATATATTTGATTTAAAATAAACGGCTTTAAATAAGGAAAAATATTTATTCATATAAAAACACAAATATACATAGTTACATCAATGGGAGCATTGGCTTTGCATGCTTTTTGAAAGTTTGATTAAATATGGCTTATAACTTGTTGTTTTAAGTTTAAAGCACGACTCTAGATTTTTATTTGTTAGTTGACTTCTAACTTTACTTTTTATTATATTCATGCAAGAGAACGCTTGCTCGCACGAATATGTCGACCTGAAGATCGTCATCACTCCATATGCCAACTTCTTCACCTCACTGTAGCATTCTGGAAGACTATTCCATGCGCCGAATATGAGGGCCTCGACTCTCGGAATTCCTTTTAAAGCTGTCCACTTGTGCTGCGCGATGTTCATGCATTTCTGGACCTCCAACTTGCTCTTGTGTTCCGTGAACTTGCCACTCCACAAATTTTTGGTTTTCAAATCTAGCAATTGCATTTGGAGCGATCCAGCATCAATTCCAAACGGCTGAATGTTGATCTCATTTGTATTTATGTTGAGAGGATTTACTATGATGTGTTTGTTTGTTTTGAATTGCTCGAATCCATCCTTCATGTTTTTTAAAGCTATACTGAAGTATTGGTCTCATCGCGATATTGCTTCAGATTTTTAAAATGAAGTAATTTACCGCTCTCCATGTCTTCAACAAAAATAAGTAATTTTTTTTCGAAACAAACTACTTCTTCAAGCAAGGCGTAGGATAGGTTGCCCTTTCCTTGTAGTTTTATATTTAGCTCATTTAGTTTCATTGTGGTATCTACCGATACCACAATGAAACTAATTGTGGCTATTTGTAATTAACGATTATGAAAATAGAAGCTATTGAGAAATTAGGTACTTAAAAATATATTTTCTTATTTTTTAAGGGTTTTGATAATAAATTATTATTTTTTCGTATGGAACTGGAGAGCCGCAACTTTACATCAAAAGAGCCGCATGCGGCTCGCGAGCCGCAGGTTGCCGACCCCTGGTATAGGGGATCCTTTTCCTGAGGTTGAATTGAATTTCATTTTAAATGTATAAGTTGCTGTCTTATTTTCGGGATTGTAAATTATTTGCATCGAAGTAAATAACGCACTATTGCGGGGCTCGAAACGTAAGTGCGTAGATGTAAATTGATTTTTTTTCCTGTGTAAATAATTATATTATAATAATAATAATTAGTTTTGATGAAAAATACGTGGCTAACTGTTTAGATCGATGTTGTAGATTTCAGCTTCTTTTTTTTAATAAAAACGATTCCGGTGAGATAAACCACATATTAGTTATTCCGAATAATAGTAACTAATTGAAAAATGTAGAGAAAACTTTTGATATGGTCAGTGGAAACTGACCATATCAAAAGTTTTCTCTACATTTTTCAATTAGTTACTATTATTCTGTGTCATCACCTCCCACTTCAACTTTGAACAAATTTAAATAAACTTATATGCAGCTTAAAATTGCAGTTCTTTCTCTTTTTTTGTTGGATAGAAAAAAATCCTCTTAAACAAAATCTGTAAAAAAATAATCGCTGACACGGCTCTTATGTACACGGAAATGTCGATTAACCGGAGTTTTTAAACAATTTATACGTTTCAAAATGTTTTCATTGCTTAACAGAATTTGTACAACAATGACATTTCATTTACCCAACATTTATTGAAAATGGATAGGGATTGTTTTACGATGTACATTGTTGAGCACAAGTTGCTACTTGAACTTCTTGATGAATAATAGTAGGGGCGAAGCCCCCTGCTAAATTAAAATCTAAAAATAAAAAAATAAAATAATTTTTCTAAAAAAAGAGGAAAACCGACTTTAAGGAAAATGCGCTAAAAATTAAAAAATAAATTTTAATTTTACGAACGAGTAGGAAAAATTTAATTATTTTATATCAATTTTATACTTATTAGAACTTTTTGAAGTGGATGCCAATTTACAAAAATCATACCTAAATTTGGGCACTGATTTCAAAAAGTTGTGATAAGTATAAAATTTGATATTAAATAATTCATTTTTTTCAACTCGTTTATTAAAATTAAAATTTATTTTTAAGTTTTTAGCGCATTTTCCTTAAAGTCGGTTTTCCTTTTTTTTAGAAAGATTATTTTATTAATAAAACTTATTAGAATTGGTTTTTTAACCAAAAGTAAACAAATGAAATTTATAAAAAACGACACTCCGTTTAAAGTTTATAAAAAATTAAATATTTTTTTTTTTTTTTTTTTTATGGTTGTTGTTCAAAAAAAACTTTAGACTGTGATTTTGGTAATATACTTCGCACACATATGCGCTAAAAAATTATATTAATATGTTCAAAATTAAAGAAAAAGTCAAATGTGGCCTATACCTCCTTAACTTTCGGAAAGCAGTGTAGCTTGGTTGGTGGAGCATAGGACTTCGGAATAATAAGTTGTGGGTTTGAGTCCCGACGGGTCACTCATCCCCCCCCCCTCAATACAAACATTAATTTACAATTAAAACCATACAAATACATTTGCTTTGCACATCAATATTTACCCAAATCCTTTTCGGTCACATACAGTAAACCAATTCAGTTAAACACCATACAACTTAGCAACCGCAGTGTTCCATTGGGACTAAATACAATGCTTCCACGTTATAAAAGACATTAAAAACCAATCTTACAAATTGAAAAGAGCTCTTTGAGAGCTCGGCCCTTTAAGTTTGAAATTCCCAAAACAACTACTTGAGAACTTTCCTTTCAAAGAATATAACCTTTTTTTCAATAGAATTCCCCACCGTAGAAAAAACTATCCCTTTTTTGTGGTTATAGCCCTTAAGCGGCTCATTTTTCCCTAGGGGTATAAGTAACCCAACGCTTCCAGACGCAGACTGTTTCATATATAAATGGGGAGATTTTTCAGTATAGATGTATATTCTATTTATGTATTCTATTATCTAGTATGTGTGTGTGCAATATTAACATGGAGCATACATTTTCTCATCGTTTATAGCTTTAAAAGCTTGATTCTTAATTATTATTATTTAATTTTCATACTATCAGATATATTATCTCTGTAGTAAAGTTTCCTTTTATACCCCCTAGACGCAACGAATTTTAACATATAAGGTGGGTCATTCCATGTCAAATCAACACAAGAAAAGGCATTTTTTCCCCTCACCATCTCCGATTTTTATGAAATTTGGTGAACTTGTTATACCTACTAAGAATGTAAAAAATGCAAAATTTTAACCTCCTAGGCCTATTAGTTTTTTTAGTTATTTGTATTTCAAAATGGCTAAAAACGTAAAATCTGCCTCCGATGGCTGCATTTAAATTACCATAACTCCTGTTCTAATTAACACATATAAATAACATTGGTATAATTTTAAAGCTTTTTAAATGACTTTTCAAATGATGTGAAACACATGAAAGTTTGGTGAAAAACCTTTCAAGGTCATATTATTTGACCTTGAATTTCCAAAAAACGAATTTCTCAATTTTCACTATATTTTTCCCCTGAATACTACAACATCTGAATTACATGTATACCAATTTTCAGAGTGGGATGGCAATGGGATCAAACACTAAATTTTTTTTTTCAAAAATCGGCCATTTTGAAATGCAAATAACTAAAAAACTAATAAGCCTATGAGGTTAAAATTTTGCATTATTTACATTCTTAGTAGGTATAACAAGTTCACCAAATTTCATAAAAATCGGAGAGGGTGAGGAAAATGACTGTGTTGATTTGACAGGTATCAAAAGAAAGATAATTTCATGGACCAATGACAAATCATACTTTCATTTCATATATATAAACGTTTTTTTTAATACGTTTAAAAATATCTTTTTAACAGTTTTTTTAAACAATCCATTCATAATGCTGCCATCTATAGTCAAACAGATAAACTATTTTATTTGCGAAAGGGGGGGGGGGGGGGGGGTCATGCAATAATTACCGCACAGACATGCTAGTAAGAATTAACAGAAAATAATAAAGACAATTATATCATTAATTTTCTTTAAAATATTAATTAAGATAATATAACTTAAAAATTCGTTTAATCAATTTTGCACAAAACTTTAATATTATTTAAGTATTTATACGGCCCTCCAGACGCAATTTAAACATCTAAAATTAGGTAGTAATCGTGATAATTTCTAATTATCATTGATATTTAAAAAATTAAAACATTTGTTTAATAAAAACGTTATTTCCTGATAAACGTAACTCAGTTCAAAATCTGAAAAAGCTTTGACTAAGCGATGTAAAATATGTTTTCAAATATTTTACATACATTAAAAATTAATTTCTAGACAATACAACATTTCACAAAGCTAATGGTTGTTTTTATATTTATAATTTATACTTCATACAAATAAGAATCTGTTCTAATCTAATAAACTTTTTTTTTATAATTAAGTATGATAATTTATTTTTCAAATTGTACACATAATTTTTAATATGAAGTAAATTAATTCAAAACTAATATTCATTATTTATTTTTTTAAATTAATCTCATTAAGAAAAGAGATATAGTAAGATCAAGTTATTATATAAATTTTAATGATTCAAGTTTTTTCACTTAAGTAAAAACTCTGAATATGAGTTTATATTCTATATGTTTGCTTATGATTATAAAGTGAATGGCTCAAAATAGCGCTGTTTCTAAGCATTTGAAATATTTACCAGTTTAAATTGAAAAGAGGTCGATATCTCAGTATCAAACTAATTCAATAGCTTCAATATTTACGATGAATAATGACAATAGGTTTCAAATTTTCCAGAATAATGATAGGTTTATAAATCTTAAAACGTTTATCCAGAGGCAAAACTGTGTACCGAAGCAAACTTTTATAAAGTCTCTTTATTTCCATACATTCATCAAGAATTCAAAACCTTAAATTATTGATGAAGATTCATAATAAAAATGTGCATGTGCTACTTTATACACAGGAGGATTTGATATTTTTCAAAAGATAAACAACGTCTTGAATTGTAAACATTAAAGTATTGCATAAAATATTCAAAATATTACGTTGTTTCCTTAAGTAATAACAAATCAATTACTGTCATTTTATCATAGAAACTCAATGATGGTGTAAAAAGCCGTTTAAATATAATATAAATATTTGTAAAAAGTGTACATAAAAGCTTTTTTTGCAAATACATAAAAAACAAATTATTTTCTATTAACAATTTCGTTTATAGGAAACATGCCTCAATATCAAAATGCATTATTTGTTTTTAATTTACCTAGTTTAACGGAACATTTCAATTACAAATCTTCAAAAAATTGGATTTTAAAATTGTATCTTATCGGTTTTATAAAGTCATTGCAAGTCAAGAAACTAAGTTTGTTAAAAAATTACGTATTGAGTAATATAAAATTCGAAATTAAAAATATAAATAAAAGTGGACACGTCCCCTTTTGGAAGGAGTCACTATTTTAAGGGAGACTAGAGCCCCAAATCCTAATTTGTTTATTAATGAATTCAGAAGTACCATTTTTTGTTTACATTATTAGAACATCTTTTTCTGAACAATAATCAAAAACAAAAATATATTTAAAAAAATATATTTTTGTTATTTTGTGCGTTTTTAAAGCTTAAATAGACGTTATTAAAAAACACTACTCCTCTTTCAATTTTTAATGTTTTAAAAAAAATGTTAATTGATTAAATAACGCCAAAGTATGTACTACAGACGAATGAAGAGATTTTTGCAGATTTGCGTTTTAATAGTTTTCAAAAACTTATTTTAAGTTCAAAACTTAAAAAATATTCAAATTTTTTAAAAAAAATAATTTATAACTTAATTTTAAAAAAAAGCTTTTCATACGTTTATAAAACAAATATTAGAGCTTCAAAAACTATTAACAGTTCTTTTCTAAGTTAATTAGTTACAAAGCCTTAGCATTTTAAACAAAACCAAATCGTAAAAAAAAATATTTTGAGTAAATGACGTTTGTTGCAGACGAAAATGTGTAGAAAGATGATAAATGGAATATAAATATCTAAAAAAAACGTACGTTCTGTTTATGTTATTGTTTTGAAATTTTGTACACACCTTCTTAAATATGTATAGCATCGTTTTATGAAGAAAACAAAATTAGCAATATTTTTTGGAATTTGGGGCTTGGGTCTCGCTTAGCATTTTAAAATTTGATTGCTTAAATTAAAGCCCATATTTCGTGTACTCATTGATTCTAAGTAGTTGAAGAATATTTGCTCGGGAAGACCAAAAAATAATTTAGAATTACTAGGGATTTTACGTTTTGCAGTTTTTCAAGAAATTGTCTTTTTTAACCTTTTGCAGAACACTTTCTCAAAAGTATGTGTCCAATCAAAACGAAATGTTATGTACCATTAGTTTAAAATCTACATGTTAAACTTAAATTTTAGTTGTTTTACTAGAATAAAAAAATATATGTGCGAAAATATGAGTCGAAAAGTAAACAAAAATTACCTTTTTTCAAAAAAATAGTATGGTATTTTTTGTAGTCCCAACCTAAAATTAAAATTAGATTAAGTAGTTTAATTACAATGTATTCTACATAAAAATAAAATTTGGGGATTGTATATTGAAAACTGTTTTAGAAAAGTGTACCCAACGAGCATATTAACCTAAAGTTCTACAGTTATAAAATTACATTTTTCATAAAAAGTGTACTAAATGCAGAAAATATTGTGATTGAATCTCGCTAAATATTGTTTTCTCCACATGTATACATAGTTTTATTCCAATTGAATTAATAGTATTGTAGTTGCACTGGTTTCTATAGGTACAAAAAATTACCCCTCTTTGTTCATTGCAAACTAAACGGTCCCTTTTATGTATAAATAATTATTAAAATTAATTAATTATTAAAATAAATTAGTTATTAAATGTTTTTTTATACAAAACTAAAATTTTATTCCGAGATGGATGAAACTTAACACAATTGACCTTCAGAACAAAATAAAGGTCACTCTTATCACCCCTTAAAGCAGAATTGACTTATTTCTACATCCGCAAGATGGCGCCACGGTGAAGAATTTGGCCAACGCTCTGCATAAAGCCCGGATACTTCAGCTAGTTACTGTATTCAAATTCCACAAGACCTGTTCCTCAATTCCCTTCAAAATCCAAGTGTATTGTCTCAGATTCCATCACTTAAATTCAATCTCCAAAACACCCAATTTAATGAACTTTTCTCCCAACGCAGAAAATCAATTCAATCATTTATAGGGACAGAAACCTTCATTCAAATTCAACTTCCCAATCCAGGAAACAAGTCCAGAAACGATGCCACCCAATTTAGAAATAAATCGATTCTTAAAATTGGGTGTTGCCAGATCTCTTCTAGCAGTCCTCATTAGCGGACGATTGTTTCATCGCTTTCTCTATTCACTTCGACATCTCGTTACTTATTGGGGGGGGGGAAATGGGGGGGGCTAAGAACCTAAAAATATAAAAAGACGTTCCTCGCAATTTCCTTGAGTAATATAAGTTTTCTCTCTTTCTGTCTATTATGCGCTGTTCAAGTCTAGTTAGGAGCTAACGATTGACGGTCGTCGAAAAAATATGGGATGGAAATGTTTCGTTTTTGCATCATTAGGGTTCGGTTTGGGTTTAAGGACGTGTCATAAATAATAGTAATTTACAGTGCTGAGTTTGAGGAATTTATTGGTTGTTAAAACAAGTAAGTTTGTAAAAGTATGCTAATATTACGGTAGTTGGAATTAATTTTTCTTTTAGTAAACTAATATATCACTGGGTGTTTAAATATTTTCATATTTTTAATAATTAATTCACTACTGATTAATTAAAATTATTCATGACTGACCAATTAAATGCAGAGCAATTTTTTTAAATCTTCGTTATCACGTGTAATAATTAAATTTGGAAATTTTATTTACATAAGGAATAAGTTGGCGATGATTTTTTTAAAAAAAGTTTATCTTGTTTTTAAAGTTTTGTAAAATTAAATTATTTCGTGTATAACGAAGTAAATTATTTCATTTATAACAAAGTAAATTATTTCATTGTAAAAAAGTCAATTACAAAGTAAATTATTTTATTTATAACAAAGCAAATTATTTCATTATAACAAAGTAAATTATTTCATTTATATTAAATTAGTTATTTTATTTATAACAAAGTAAATTATTTCATTTATAACAAAATAAATTATTGTATTTATAGCAAAGTAAATTATTGTATTTATAGTAAAATAAATTAATTCATTTATAACAAAGTAAATTATTTCTTTGTAACAAAGTATATTACAAAGTAAATTATTTCATTGTAACAAAGTAAACTGTTTTATTTATAACAAAGTAAACTATTTCATTATAACAAAGTAAATTATTTCATTGTAACAAAGTAAATTATTTCATTGTAACAAAGTAAATTATTTCATTGTAACAAAGTAAACTGTTTTATTTATAACAAAGTAAATTATTTCATTGTAACAAAGTAAATTATTTCATTGTAACAAAGTAAATTATTTCATTGTAACAAAGTAAATTATTTCATTGTAACAAAGTAAACTATTTCATTGTAATAAAGTAAATTATTTCATTGTAACAAAGTAAATTATTTCATTGTAACAAAGTAAATTATTTCATTGTAACAAAGTAAATTATTTCATTGTAACAAAGTAAATTACAATGTAAATTATTTTATTTATAACGAAGTAAACTGTTTTATTTATAACAAAGTAAATTATTTTATTTATAACAAAATAAATTATTTCATTTATAACGAAGTAAACTGTTTTATTTATAGCAAAATTAAATATTTTATTTATAACAAAGTAAATTACTTCATTTATAACAAAGTAAATTATTTCATTTATAACTTTTACTCCTCATCCAATACTTAAATATGTTATTCACTCAAAGTTAGATTAATATTATTCATTAATCAAACCAAATTTGACTAAATAAAAAAAATTATTTAGCACACATATCATACTAAGTAACTTTTTCGTGAACTTGAGGTTAAGAGGTCATTTGAATCCTCAAACACTCTCAGCATTAACACTTTAGTTTTTTTAGAATTATGTGACCGGCAAGGCTACTTTCGTTATATTTAACAATCATTTCATCATTGAATCAACTGACTTTTGACGAAACAAGAATCCTGAAATTTTGAAGGAAAGTCCGGTACTCAGATTCTTTTCCTGCCATTTTCTGGATCACCAGCTCATTCTTTATTCTTATATTGTCAGAATTCAATCGAGCATTCGTGGTCCGTCGGACTCTCGAACGAGAGGTCCGTGGTTTGGATTAATATATTATTTAATTCATTTGTTCATTGAATTATTATATTATTTAATTTATTTATTCATTGAATTATTATATTATTTAATTCATTTATTCGTTGAATTATTATATTATTTAATTCATTTATTCATTGAATTATTATATTATTTAATTCATTTATTCATTGAATTATTATATTATTTAATTAATTTATTCATTGAATTATTATATTATTTAATTCATTTAATCATTGAATTATTATATTATTTAATTCATTTATTCATTGAATTATTATATTATTTAATTCATTTATTCATTGAATTATTATATTATTTATTTCATTTATTCATTGAATTATTATATTATTTAATTCATTTAGTCATTGAATTATTATATTATTCAATTCATTTATTCATTGATTTATTATATTATTTAATTCATTTATTCATTGAATTATTATATTATTTAATTCATTTATTCATTGAATTATTATAT